>OX101790.1:29989271-30016771 GCA_944452715.1 Ophion slaviceki
CCCGTCTCCCGTCCCGTTCTAAACACTGAACTGGAAAAAAAACACGCGCCTTTCGTTTCGAATCTTCGCGCTGCGCGAATTTTTTTTCTCCGTTGTCGCTTTGTCTTTATCGCACTGTCGGGTTTTCTTTTTGTGTCTAAGAGCGGTCTGGAGAACTCATCGAGAAATGGACGATACATTGACGTGCACGTGATATTGTGTGTGCATGCGTGCGTGCGTGTGTGTGTGAAACGAAGCGCTAGCTAGAATTACACGGCGACGATAGTATTATATTCACATGTGTGTAATTTTTTTCGCCTGCGATATACAGGGTGTCCCATTCAAGTCGGCACAACGTAATATCTCGAGAAGGATACATTTTATGAAAAAATGTTTCGAACAAAAGTTTCGCAGTTTTGAGGGGGAAAAATGATGATCTTGGTTATTTTTTTTTCATCGCAATTTTAAAGGTCATTTCTGGGCCAACTTTAGTTTTTCAACTGGAAAGCTATATTTTTTATTTTTGATCCATCTTTTGCGTCACAAAATGAGTAAGTTTTGTCTGAAACTTTTTTTTCTTCGACTTCAATTTCCCGCGGTATTTTGAATATTCAGCGAAATAGATACACTGCGACCTCTATTATCGGCACAGCGGCGGTATCGGTTCCGCGTCGGTTTCGAGCCTCACACTGGGGCCTGAGGCTTCTCCCACCATGCGCTACACCGGTCGATATTCGCCACATAGTGGGAGGTTGTTGCATCTGTGGAGGTCCTGATAATAGAGGTCGCCGTGTACACAACAAATCGCTACAAAACATTCGAAATATCTCGAGAAATTAAAGACCAACAAAAAAACGTTTCAGACAAGAGTTTCACAGTTTCAAGCAACGAATATTACGGGCCTGGTTATATTTTTTTTCGTCCCAATTTTCAAGGGCATTCCCAGGTCAACTTTGGTTTTTCAAATGGTACTTAATATTTTTTGTTCCGGAATCATTTTTCGCGTAACAAAATGGATAAATTTTGTCTGAACTTTTCATTTCTCCGACTACAATTTCAGGAGATACTTTGATCATTCAACGCGATGAAATGCCATAATATTTTCGAAATATCTCGTGAAATTAAAGTCCAAGAAGAAAAAGTTTCATACAAAAAGTACGCAGTATATTCTTTAAAAAATGATTCCGACATAAAAGATATAGCTTCCTATTTGAAATATTCGAGTTGACGTTGAAATGACCTTGAAAATAGCGACGAAATAAAAAGCAACCAAATTCGTTGTTTTTCCTGCTCGAAACTGTGTAACTTTTGTTCGAAACTTTTATTCCCAAAGTGCGTCGCTCTCGAGATATTTCGCTGTCAACTTGAATGGGGACACCCTGTATATAGATGTAACATTGCGGACGAAACGCCTGGCCACTTGGATATTGGACGAAAACGACGGAAATTAATAGAGATTGATGAGAGAGCGGGCCCCGCATAACTCGCCTGTTCGCCTCCAGGAGCCGCACACGCACACGTGCAATACGAACGTATAGGGGCAGGCGACTCTTCCCGGTCAAAGGTCGCCAGTCTCTAAATTCGTGCGAACGCTCGCTCTCACGGCAAACCACAGTGCATTCGTCGAAACATTATTCTCCATTATTCTCCGGTCTAAAAATAAAATGAACGAAATTCTTTCTTCGATGCCGCTGGAGAGACCGCCTACACTGACAGAAAAATTCTATTGATATGAACTAATGGCGTCTATTTGATTTTTGTTTATTTGAATTAACTAGATTTTTCGTGGAATCAAATTTTTCATATTGCATTCCATTATTGAAATTATTCACTTTAAATATATTTATTTTTCAAAAAATAATATATTCAATATCGTCCAATAACTAAATATTTTATTTAATCCTAATAAATCTGTGATTCGGTTTCATTTACTCAAATAACAATTTCGTTGAATCCATTAAATGGATCCATTTGATTTTTTAAAATTTAAATTGAATAGACTTTTCGTAGAGTCAACTGTTTTCCTATTTGAGTGAATGGTCTGTCTTCATTGCAACACACATATCAAAGAAGTGTCGGGGTAGAGAAGGTGGAGAGAGAGGAGATTATATATATATATTTCTATTTTTTTACATTTTTTTAACATTATATATATATATATATATTATGTTAGAAAAATATACAGCGTGTTATTCGATAAAACTCTCAATTAAATATTTCATTTTATTTTGAATTTATAAAATATTTAATGTATATAGTACACTTAGATTTGCAGTGTACATTGTAAGCAAATAGAGATTTAGTTGAATCGAATCTTTATTTATTCAATTAGAACATATTCAATATTTTAAAAAAATAGCTGAAACAAATAAAATCGTAGTCGGCCGTGAGTCAAGGGAAAAAGCCTATTTGATTTAAATAGATCCTATTTAACTTGATTATTTTTTTTTGGCCGTGTAGTCGAAACGTTTCTGCACGCATAATGTGAAATTTCATTTTTTTTATTTTCGTATTTTCCCATCAAATACAGCTGATAATGCCGATGTTCGATAAACGGCGGGAATATAATCTCTCGCGTTCGCGAGCAGTTCGCGAGTTTGTTCGGCGGCACGAAAGTGGGTAATCTGCTTCGCGGTGGCGCGGCGATAAATCTCGAGGCCCCGGAAAACCGACAAAGGTCGCGAAGTAGTATGTCAAACTCGTTTTTGACAAACCAGCGCGCGCGAGCGGGACTTGATTGTATTCGTACAAAACGTATGGTCGAATCACGGGATGTAAAAAAAGTTTGACGTTCCGAGCAGAGGCACATGGGCAGTGAATATGTATATATATAATTTATTTTAAATCTTAATGATAACGAAATAGCATAATTTTTTTTTTCGAATTACGATTGATAATTCAATTTAAAATGAAAAAAAAATGATAATAAGCATAGTGCGTTCAACGAGAGAACGACACGCGTCCAAACCTAAACTCGTGCGGTACGGTCAGGTCCCGCCTAAGGCGCCATCCTTATTACCCTCTCCACGTTGCCACGTTGGTGGGGACCCAATAAGGAAGGTGCAAAATCGCTAGAGGGCAGGTCGAAAGGTCAAGTGGCGCCTCTAGCGTTATAAAGCCAAAGTTTTTGTAGGTAGTTTGGCATTGAAATATAAGCATTTATAGCAAAATGCACGTAGTTGAGGGGTCTTCTCACTTTAGACGCTAAAAACAGGCTATTTTCATGATTTTTTTATAGTTTTATATTATAGATATTGATATAAAAGTTGTTACACTTAATAAATACACTTTAGAAATACATTTAAGAAAAATAATTTATGAATTTATGTAACCCAAACAAACTTTAAACGCGTTTTTCTCGAAACGTTTTTCGACGGCTTGTTGATAAAATCTTCGTTACTACTGAACCGATCCTTATGAAATTTTAACCACATATTCATTACAACTATAGCAATAGCGCATATCAAGGATTTTTAAAATTTTTGATATTTACTATTTTTTTTCTGCCAAAACGGTGAGAAAAACACGTTTTTTTTTCGAAAAAACGTCCGCCATTTTGTTATTTTTGCATATATCAAAAATCGTATGATATGCGCTATACCCATTAACATACTGAATCTAAAACCGTTTGATTTTTTTGTTTCGGATGATCCATCTCTGAGATTTCATCAACAGCACAGACCCACAATTTTTTTAGGACATTTTTTCAACTACCATTTTCGTCTATAAATAGACGAAATTTTTATTTTTTTTATTTATTTATATTAGAAATTATAATTTTTTTTATATTATATTAAATAAATAAAAAGTTAAAATTTAATGTATTCCGAAAGTGTATTTATTAAGTGTAACAACTTTTATATTAACATATGTAATATAATCCTATCCAAAAAATTCATGAAAATAGTATTTTTTAGCGTCTAAAGTGAGAAGACCCCTTAAGTTTGGTTTTTCATCCATATTCGATCGAACGTTTCACAAAAGCGTAGAACATGGCAAGCAATTGTGCACGGTTGGCCATGCCACCGACGTCGAGGGGACAAAGGGTATAGTACAAAATAAAGTTCACCCAACCCCTAAAGTTGTGGGACAAAGAAAAATAAATTTAAAAAACAATGTTTCGTTATAAGTTTGTATTATTTTTTTATTATTAAGAGAAAATGATATACATGAAGCTCACAGTGGCAAACTTTCGAATGCATTTTTCAGCTGGATGACAATAGAAATATTGTTGATTGTGTCAATGTGTTGGAGAATTGAGTAAAAGCTGCAAGCATATCAGTGCTGTAGTTTGTTATGGTCTTGAAGTTTGCATCGTTGGAATTCAACGGAAGTATTCTGTTTTGGCACATTTTCCCTTGCATTAGGTATGTGTGACTTAAATTTGCAATAAAAGATTTTAGATAATAATACGAATAAAGAAGTTTTCAGAAAAACGAAGGATATTTTTCGTTGCATCTCAACGATGCAAACTTCAGCACCATAGTTTGTTACATTAATTTCCTCCGCAAGCTCCAGACCCAAAAAAAAAAAAAAAATACGTACTACATATTCGGCTACTTGCTGTTGGTTGTCAATTTTCGTCGTGCGCGCTAATTTTTTTTTATATCTGTCGAATTTTGAAATGAACAATCGACGAAATTTTCAACAATATTTTTTGCATTATTGCGAACTAATTTCATCAATGGTGCGTTCAATTGCTTCCTGGAGCTCTGAAATGGTCTGTGCATCATTGGCATACACTTTTGCTTTCAGAAAAACCCAAATCAATACTTCCTGATGCCAGTTGCCAAAGATTAGCACCCTGTGTTCGCCACAAAAAAAAATGCCGCGCAATTTAAAATGTCAGGTCATTTCGAGACACCCTTTATAATTCATAAGTGTTAAGGGGTTAGGCCACTCTAGAAGCCGAAAAAATAGGCTTTTTGGGAATTTTTTTTTTTCAGAAAAACTACAAAATAAATCGAGATTACAAAAAGGGTGTTTACTATACATATCAGTGACTGTATACAACAATTTTTTTGAAGCCATTCATTTCAAAATGGCTGCTGTGCAGCGTTTATCTCAAAACTGCATTTTATGCAGTTTATCTCAAAACTGCATTTTATGCAGTTTATCTCAAAACTGCAAAAATGCAGATTATCTCAAAACTGCATTTTTTAAATTTTCTTTGCAAATTTTTGCAAAGAGAAAAATTTGCCTAAAAAATCATCAGATAATTGTTAATAACAAATGAAATATGCAATATAAAAAAAAATCCTACGTACTTCCATAGACAATGTATTTTTCAAGATATATTCAACATTTCAAGTGAGTAGGTTGAAAATTGTCTGAGTTATGATTCCAGCCAACTTAAAAAATGCAGTTTTGAGATAAACGCTGCACAGCCGCCATTTTGAAATGAATCGCTTCAAAACAATTTTGTAGCTTTTCTGAAGAAAAAACCCAAAAAGCCTATTTTTTCGGCCTCTAGAGTGGCCTAAGGCCTTAATATATTATATACTTTCTGAATAATTATTCCCCCCCCCCTCTCTATCCCTCTCGCGTATAATTAATTCAAGGATCAATGTTAATACGTGAAAATTTGGCAAATCCGATGGCGAACGAAAGAGAAAAGATTTTTTTCATTATTGTTCCTCATCGCGCTTCTCACCCAGAGTTTTAGGGGGGAGTAAAAAAACTATACGGATGGGTTGGGCTTGTGCCGAGGATAAATACATCTGCGCACACATGCTTTTACCCAAAAATCGGAAAAAAATTACAGGATAAACGAATTGTCTTCTCGGGCCGATTTTCTAGCCCGCAGATATTTGTGGGGGGGGGGGGGGCGGTGAAATTCCGAACTTTGAATGTTCCAACGGCTTAAAATCCCGAATTTTAATGTTCCGAAATTCAAGATGGGGCCGGGTTGAAATTCCGAACTTCGAATGGTCAGAACGCTCAAGACTCCGAAAGATCAAAACTCCGAAAGAATTTTACACGAAAGACCGAAACTCCAAAAATCTTAACACCGTCAAAATAATTCGACTATGGAAGTTTTAAAAGTTTCAAAATTTTCAATAAATCGACGAATTATTTCAAGAATTTTTTTTTATTAAGAAGTGATTTTGCGTCAATTTTGAAATTTGTCTAGACAATGTTATACGTATTATTTCAAGAATTTTTTTTTATTGAGAAGTGATTTTGCGTCGTTTTTTAAATTTGTCTAGACAATGTTATACGTTCTACATCATTTACAGTCAACTGTGTAGACTTTGGCTGGCATGATCTTGACACGAGGGCTGGGTTGAAATTCCGAACTTTGAATGCGCCGACGGTTTAAAATTCCTAATTTTAATGTTCCGAAATTACAAGGTTCGTCAAGATTATGCCAGTGAAAGTCTACACAGTTGACTGTAAATGATGTAGAACGTATAAAATTGTCTAGACAAATTTCAAAATTGACGTAAAATGACTTCTTAATAAAAAATTAAAACCTTGAAATAATTCGTCGATTTATTGAAAATTTTGAAACTTTTAAAACTTGCATAGCCGAATTATTTTGACGGTGTTAAAATTTTCGGATTTTTGGTCTTTCGTGTAAAATTCTTTCGGAGTTTTGAGGGTTCTGATCATTCAAAGTTCGGAAATTCAACCTGGCCCCGTGTGTGTGTGCATATAATATATATATATATTATATGCATAATATATATATATATATATTATAGTGTGTGTATATATATACACACACACACATACGCACCGCAGTCGGGTGCGTCTGCCAAGAGAGCATAAGAAGGCGCGACTATATGATCCACTGCGAGAACGTTTATTATGTAACCGTGGCGCGAAGCTCGGAACGCACATCGGACGCTGAGAGCCGGCCGAACGAGAGGGAAAGCTGTAAAAATAATATCGTTGACGAACGATGCGAAAGAAAAAGTTCAAATAACAACATCAATAATAACAATATTAATAACATTAGTGACAATACCAATAGTCATTATTATTGCTATCATTATTTTAAACTTCAAAAAAAATTTCTTTCGAATTATCTTTTAATTTGATTAATTAATTATTCAATTATTATTGTGCGAGTTTAATATCAACTGGAGCGTAAGGAACAATATTGTTGAAAAAGGAAATGAAAAAAAAAATGATAAAGTATCAGTGACAATAAAGTTGTGTGTAAAATTTTGTCATAATAATCGTCGTGTTAACTTTTTCCCTCGTACTTTTTTTTGCAACGATATTTTTTCTCATCTCTCGATTTAGAGTGGAAGATCCACAATAAGAAAAACAACAACAACAAGAACAATAATCATAATAATCATGATAATAATAGTATTAGCCCTTCATAGTTCAACAACGTAAAAAATTAAAAATAGTTGACTTTATGGTAGGTTTTAATAAATAAATAAAAAACACGTATTGTTTAGTTTTTGAAAAATTAAGGAATTGGAGGTGGGAATCGGGTGTTGAGAGGCAGGTTGAACGAAAATATGTAAATAAGAGAGGAGTGATTGCTACAAGAATGATAATGTGATAATGTAACGTGGTAATGTAAATGTGAAAAGGAGGAACAGACGGGAGGTGTAAAAAAAATCTGCAAGGGTATACAAGTGGAACAAATTTTAACTATTTGTCTAGTTTCGAAAAAAAATTAATCAGGGGGTTACTTATAAAGCAATAAAGGGAGTGTGACAGACATGTTACATTGTGTCGTAACATTCCTTTGCGATGTATGGAATGCTTCGAAGCAGCTGTTTCGCCTGTCGCAGCACAAAGCCATGCGACATTTTTCACACGCCGTTTGTCGTTTTTGCACTTTTTTTTCCCGATTTTAACAGACTTTAAGCACACGCGAGTCTCGCAATCTCGCGATAAGTAAACTTTGAACAAATTTTGATCCAACTAACGCCATCTAGTTTGCGTGAATTGCACTGAAAAACCATAGAACGATTTGTAGCCGTCGTGTGACATTGGTTGAAAAAAGGATCACATGCCAATATGGGATTTTGTGAGGACTTGGATTATTACAGAGCTGGGCTGATCGCGAATATAATAGTGAAAAAACCTGCAAATTTGATTTTCAACGTCAAAACTAAAAAAAAACTGATTTTTTTAAGTTATTCCATTTTGTTTCAACAAAAGTTGATCTCAGAGAAAAACGTTTCCTACAAAAGTTGAAGGCTATAAAAAGATGGATCTTTTATGTTCAATACAGTTTTTGTCTAAAACCATTCTGTTTCGAGAAAAATGGGATAATGCTCCGACAAGTACATTTTGCTTAAGGGGTTAGGCCACTCTAGAGGCCGAAAAATAGGCTTTTTGGGGATTTTTTTCCAGAAAAACTACAAAATAAATCGAGATTACATAAAAGGGTGTTTATCATACATATCAGTGACTGTACACAATAATTTTTTTAAAGCGATTAATTTCAAAATGGCGACTGTGCAGCGTTTATCTTAAAACTGCATTTTTTTGGTCGGCCGGAAACTTAACGCAGACAACTTTCAACCGATTCACTAGAGATGTTGAATATATATTGGCTATGTGGCGAAGGTTTTTTTTTATTGCATGGGTCATTTCTTATTAACAATTATCTGACGATTTTTTAGGCAAATTTTTCACTTTCCACAACAATCGTCACATAATTGTTAATAACAAATGAACTATTCAATATAAAAAAAAATCCTACGTACTTCCATAGACAATGTATTTTTCAAGGTATATTCAACATTTCAAGTGAATCGGTTGAAAATTGTCCGAGTTACGTTCCCGGCCAACTTAAAGAATGAAGTTTTGAGATATACGCTGCACAGCCGCCATTTTGGAATTAATCGCTGCAAGAAAATTATTCTATACAGTCACTGATATGTATGATAAACACGCTTTTTTGTAATCTTGATTTATTTTATAGTTTTTCTGAAAAAAAAATCCCCAAAAAGCCTATTTTTCGGCCTCTAGAGTGGCCTGAGGCCTTAATTCATTTAGTTTCGACATTATCTACTTACGCACTTTGCCGCGGAAAGGTTGGAGTTTAGTCTTCAAAGTGCATGTTTATTGCTTTTATTTTATTTTTTGCTTTTTTTGGGATTATTTGGGTTTAAAGATTAAACTGCACTTTAAAGACTAAATTCCGATCTTCCCGCGGTGAAGTGCGTAAGTAGATAATATCGAAACGAATGGAGTTTAGCGAAATGTACTCATTGGAGCATTATCCCATTTGACTCGAAACAGAATGGTTTCAGACAAAACCTGTATACAACATAAAAGATCAATCTTTTTATAGGCTACGACTTTTGTAAAAAACATTTTTCTCTAAGATCAACATTTGTCAAAATAAAATAACTTTTAAAAAATCAGTTTTTGTCTGTTTTGACCTTGAAAATCACATTTGCGGGTATCATATTCACTATCATATTCGCGATCAACGAGTCAAAATACACGAGTACACGAAGTTCCAAATTAAGGATGTATGGCAACTAAGTCATTTACTACTGTTCGAATTGAAACTCACTGATATTGTAAAGGAAAATATCGAGAACTTTTTGAGATTAAAAAAAAACAAAATTTGCCCACGTGAATGCTGAAATAAACGAATTCAAAGTTGGGTCATTTAACACGGGGAACATAGGACTGTACGTCCAAAATTCCCTTTACATTGGCAAAAAAGGTATTTCCGGAGTACTCTTTTGTAAAAAAAACTTTTGTGCGGTATCGCTGTAATATGCATGATACGGTAAAAATAAAAAATCGACATGTGCCCATATATTTTGCGAGATATTGCGAGTTAAATGGGACCGTTTTCGTATTTCTTTAGCTCGTATGTCGTAACCACGACAACGTCAGGGAAAACATACATCAAATCAACAACTAAATTTGCAGTTAAAAATTGAAAATTCTTCTTTCTGTACCGCATGTTTTACTTTGAGCTGTGGTAAATCTCCTTTTTAGCTTTAATGAATATTACAATTATTTTATTTAGTCTTTAAATGCGATTTTTGCAAATTGCATAATCAGTTCTGTAACGACTCTGCAGTAGCTGCCATACATCCTTAATCGGCAGTATGGGCTTTTCGGAACTTTATCCGAAAGCTTAATTAGTCAATGTCAATTTTTTGCCACATTTTATCCATTTATTATTTTATTCAATTTTGAAAATATAATTTTCAAGTCTTATTTCTATTATTATTATGTTCTGTCATTACCATTAGGATTGTGAGGTGAGACATGCAGGATAATAATGAGTGCTAGTAATATATTTGTAATTTATTCAAGTTGTAAGTGAAATTATTTGTAAAATTTTATAAAGTTTCATCTACAAAAATGTTCATTATGTCAAATTGTTGCAATATTTGATCGATTTATGATTTTATTGCATTTTTTAAATGTAATTTTCAATTTTCCAAATTTGTCTCTTTACTTTCATCTTTTACCTAATTATCTTCTGTCATTGTTATTGAGACTTTATGCATAGGTTTATATATATATATATATATATATATATATATATATATATATATATATATATATATATATATATATATATATATATATATAGTGCGTCCAACATTATTATTATCATTATTGTGTGTGTGTGTGTGTGTAAATATCCACACGCGCGCGCGCAATTATAAAATATCGGATGCGACCGCCGCTTCAACTTCATTTGCATTAATGAGGCAGTTTGTATTTTCGCGACGCGCGCATACATACGCGCGGGAGCGCGCAGCGAAGCGAAATTCTTTTTTCTACTCCCCTCCCTGTTGAGCGCACCGCGCCACCGGGCGGCAACGTCGCGAATTTGTCGCGGTCCTCTGCAGCCCGCTATTCCGCCCCTCCGCCGCTGTCCGCTCCTTCTTAACACGCTGCGACGCAACGCGGTTTTCCCTCATTTTTCTACGGTCGAAAAATAAATCGCCGTGCTTGCGACCGGCGGATGCCTCTTGACGCGGGCGCGCGACGATGTGTGTACTTCGTTTAAAAAAAAAAATGTGTGACACGACGCGATAACGCGTTTGTTTCAAAATGGCGGCGTTGAAATGGCCGACGTGTTTTAAAAAAATGGTATTATGAATTTTTTCACCAAAACTAACAACTTTGGTGGGTTTTTTGTGTTGTTTGATAACGTTGATAATTTTTAGGTTAGAATACAATTTTTTAGCAGAAGTCATCGAACAAACCCAAACAAACTCACATTCACACGCACACTTACACCAGGGATGTTGAAGGACTTTACCACCTCGTGGTACATTCTGGATAGCGCTTAAATAGTAAAAATGGTATTCTAACCAATAAATTGTGAACGCTATCAAAAAACTTTTCCTACAAAACTTGTTTTCACCTGATAGATGTTTCACTGAAAACAAATTCATGATCCCATTTAAAAAAAACACGTCGGCCATGTTAACGTCGCCATTTTGAACTTTGGACCACAAAAGTTTTTTTTAACGTCCCCCTTTGAGATGAATCAGGTGTAAGATTAAAATGGGACACCGGGTGTATATCTATATATATTTTCCTTCATTTTCGACAATGCCTATGTAGCCATAAAATTGTGCACGGTGCTCTTAACTCTTGGAGTACACTCTTGGGTCTCACAAACCTGATCAAATTAAGGTGGTAGGAGCGGTCCAGTTGAGTCAAATCACGGTTTATGAATTTGTTTCCCGATGAACCTCAACACACGAGATATAGATTTATTCTGAAGATGCTAATTTTCCATAAAATATACAATTAAACGGCAAAATTATACATTTTCATATTTTTATTACGTGAATAACAAAAACTTTTCTGTAACTACCAACTTGAAAATTATAACATTATCCATGATTATTATGAAAAAAACTGCGTCAGTGAATGTTATATACAACTCGGAATAAAAATTCTGAGTCATTTATAGTAAGTACAGTCGTGCTGTATATTGGAATCGGAAAAAATTAGAAGAAGGCTAGTTTTTTGACAGGTGACTTTGTAGGTGCCGCGGGTGCTAAAACCAAGTTTGCCTAAAAATCGGGGTGTCGGTTTTTTTTAGGGGATGGGGGTGGATTAACGCCAAAATACAACCGCCACGAGGTCGGCGCCGGGAGACCAAATGTTCCGAAAAATCCGGGTTTTATTTTTGTCTACAGCGCCGAAGTCGTGGAAGTTCATTTTGGGGGTGAAAAAGTGGGGTGAAATTTTGAAAAATCAGTTTTTATTCGATAACTCTTTAGGAAAAATTCATACAATTTTTGTTCAAAGGGGAACATTGTAGCCCTTGAAAAGACGCGCCGATCGAGTATTCGATCATCCCTCTCCAATAATATCTTCACCCCCAAAAGAATTGTTGAAGAATTAACAAAAAAATTGTTTATTGAATAACTAAAAAACAATCGATTTTTCGGGGATGGTTTAAATGTACGAAATGTAGAGAATAATTTTCTCTATATTTTCGTTCCCACGGACCACCCTTGAATTTTGTTTTTTCGAACCCCTCTCAGGGGTTGAAAATTCAAAATGAAATTCTGGGAAAACTATTGACCGAAAATGAAGAGATACGAGTTTGGCGCTGTGGACATAAATGTAGCTGAGGGTTCAAGCTGCAAATTCTTCCACGGCGGCGAATTCGTGCGGTCAACAGTTTTCCCAGAATTTCATTTTGAATTTTCAACTCCCGACAGGGGTTGGGAAATCAAAATTCAAGGGTGGTCCATAGCAACGAAAATATAGAAAAACTTATTCTCTGCGTTTCGTACATTTGAACTATACCCGAAAAACCGATTGTTTTTTAGTTATTCAATAAACAATTTTTTTGTTGATTCTTCAACAATTCTTTTGGGGGTGAAGATATTATCGGAGAGTAATGATCAAATACTCGATCGACGCATCTTTTCAAGGGCTACAACGTTCCCATTTGAACAAAAAGTGTACGATTTTTTTCTAAAGAGTTATTGAATTAAAACTGATTTTTCAAAATTTCACCCCACTTTTTCACCCCCAAAATGAACTTCCACGACTTCGGCGCTGTGGACAAAACTAAAGCCCGCATTTTTCTGCACATTTTGTCTCACGGCGCCGACCTCGTAGGGGTTGTACTTTGGCATTAATCCACCCCCATCTCCTTACATCCCCTAAAAAAATCGCTTTACGCCGTTAAACATAGCCCTCTTACAATCTAACTCATATCTATCCTCTTTTATTATTTTTAATTTTCGTCACACTCTGCATTCTCGCTCTCCACTTCTCTTCTTCTTCTTTTCTTACACTCTCTTTCTATTTCCCTAAAAAATGTACACATATTTACATCTGTAGGGTGTCTCAAAATTACCTGAGATTTTAATGTATTGATAAAACGTGTTATTCATTTGAAAAGTACAAATATTCGTTATTTTTGAGGTTATGTGTGGAAGACAATATCCGAAGAATGGCCGCCTCGTCGCTGTTTGCAAACAAACCCAAGCAAACATTTTGGCATAATTGCGGACTAGTTTCATTAATGGTGCGTCCAATTGCTTCCTTGATCTCCGGAATGGTCCGTGGATCATTGGCATACACTGTTCCTTTCAGAAAAGCCCAAAGAAAGAAGTCGAATGGCGTCAAATCGCACGACCAATTCACATCGCTGCGGTGCGAGCTAACACGACCATGTAACTTCGTCTGCAATAACTATGCAGTAACAATGCAGCAAATCACAATTTCTATGCGTTGCTCGATCGTGTTATTCGCCGTGACTGAACCTCGTTACTTCCTGCCCGAGTAGAAATTGTTCTAGCCTGTCTGAGTTACGACCTGGTAACTGGCTCGCCCATTTGAGCTCATACGAACTGACCAATGGTTGGCTCGCTATGAGCTAGTAATATTGTGAATGTTCTGTTATCCAGCCCTTGTCTAGTCACTGCCCAGCTGATCTTGATCACAAACAATAAAGTGTGGTTATGTGACTACGTGTAGTTCTATCGTCTGGAATCATGGAGCCTGGATACCAGGAGGTTCAGCGAGGCCTTTCAACTCGTCCCCAAAACGGGAACAAGAAATGATGGCGCTGGGGTGCTCCGGCACCTATATGTATATAGATATACGCTAAACATGGGTGCGATCTAAGACAGATTACAGATGATGTACCTAACCCTCATTGGTGTCAAGGGATAACACCACTCTAGGATTTTGGAAAGACGTTTACTTTCCTAAAAATACTTTGGTGTCATAAAAACAATATGCAATTGGTCCTGTAGCAATTTTTTTTATTTAAAGGTTCAATTACCGATTTGGCCGCAGCGCCTTGGAACGCGCGCTAAGTTGCTCGTACAACTTCCCGAGTAGAAATCTTGCTCCAGCTACAATAAGCACCTGATCAGGCATCCTGACTTCTTTTTCCAGCCTTGATCAGAATTTTTTATCAAGCCCTGATCATTTTTGAAACACAATCCCTGACTTCCGTCTGATCAGGGTAAAAAATCAAGGCCTGATCAGGGTAAAAAATCAAGGCCTGGTCAGTGTAAAAGATCAAGGCCTGATCAGCGTAAAAAATTAAGGCCTGATAAGGGCTTAATTTTTCACGGCTTGATAAAAATGAAAAATCATATGATTTTTCACGGCTCAGGATGACCGATTTTTTCCTGAAATAAAAAATACAACGCATACACAAAAGAGAAAAAGGTACCACTTTATAAATAACGCTGATCGTTTATTTTTTAATCTTAATATAAAATTTATCACATATATTTTTCACATATATCTATATGGAAAACAAACATCATTTTTCTTGTATTTGTAATAGAACAAAAACTCGAAATAAACTAAGATATATCACTGTATTATATTCCACTTATCATCCCGAAATAAACTAATATATTTTTCAAACAAAAACTTAAGAAACTTCGTGAATAAAGTAAACAGAGCTCAACGTTTTTATGACCAGACGTTTCTAGGAAACGTTATATTGGGCGTTCTGTTCGTTTTTTTACGCGATGCTCGAAACTTGTCCCAGTCTTTTGCTGAATTAATCATGCCTTGATACCGCTCCAACAGCTTGTCCAATTTGCTTCGAAAGAACTTCTATTCCGTGTTCCCTATATTTCGAAATGACAGCCACTGAAAAATACGAAAATGTTCATCCCACTTAGAATTCAATGTCTACATATATATCTATATAAGGTATGCACATTATTTTATTAGGGTGGCACAAAATTGAGCTCTATTTTTTTTCCTTTTTCTCACCATCCAATTATCTACTTTAAAGAAGAAAAAAAATTGTTGCAAAAGCTGCGAGCGGTCATTTTTTAACGAAAATTAGAATCGAAGCAGGAGAGCCCGTACAGCGAAGACCAACCAAATAATGGTGATTTGACAGCGTAGTGCAGTTCAGTGAATGTAATGTCCATCCGAAGTGCATTTCTTATGGGCTAACTTGCACCGATGGAAATACTTTCACTTAACTGAACTATGCAGTCAACTTATCATTATTCGGTTAGCCTACACTGTCCGGGCCCGTAGCAAAGACTAACCAAATAATGGTAAGTTAACAGCGTAGTGCGGTTCAGTGAATGTAATGTCCATCCGAAGTGCATTTCTAATGGGCTAACTTGCACCGATGGACTTACTTTCACTTAACTGAACTACGCAGTCAACTTGTCATTGTTCGGTTAGCCTACGCTGTCCGGGGCCGTACAGCGAAGGCCAACCAAATAATGGTAAGTTGACAGCGTAGTCAGTTCAGTGAATGTAATGTCCATCCGAAGTGCATTTCTTATGGGCTAACTTGCACCGATAGAATTACTTTCACTTGACTGAACTGCGCAGTTAACTTATTATTATTCGGTTAGCCTGCGCTGTCCGGGCTAATCAGCACCGATGGCAAAACATTTACCAGATTGAACTACGCTGTCAGCTTACCATTATTTGGTTGGCCTACGCTGTCTCTTCTTCTCCTCTGACAAAGGAGACGGACCAAGTAAAGAAACATAAAAGCGATACACAAAACAAATATAAATCTACTTACATAGTGGTAGCGCCAACACATGCCAATCCTCAGGAATTTCGAGTTGTTCCTCGCTGAGAGGATCTGTTCCGGATCTGTCAAATGTATCATAATAAATATTTCAACCAACGCATATATAATTTGGCGTATGGTTAATTTACAGTCAGATTTAATTCAATTTACATTTATAGATTTAAGAATTGTAAGTCTTTGAAAAAAATTAATTGTTATACTAACCTGCTGCTGTATTATTTCTTCGTTTTTTTCCCTTATTTAGAGCCCGCTATTCACGCAGACACAGTCGTTGCGCAATCTTCTTCCGATTGTGTTTGTCCATCTTATTCACAACGTACACGTTATATGTAAAAATGTATAAAGTGATTAATAATATGTCTCGTGCTTCTCTCGTGTCTGTGTATCATTTGACAAGATGAGGTTAGGCACGTTTTTAGCGCCAAACTGTAGAAGTCCAGTTACATGATGATTGCTTGAAATTAGCTGGATCAGGCGAATTGAAGTAACCCGTAAGTCCAGTTGCTTGACATCGCCTGAAGCTAGCCGGGTCAGGCGAATTGAAGTAAGCCGTAAGTCCGGTTGCTCGACCACCGCCTGACCCCAGCTTGATCAGGCAAATTAAGGCAAACTTAAGTAAGGCCTTCGTACTACAAGCTGATCAGGCGCAGATCAAATATCAGGCCAGCCTGACAATATTTCTACTCGGGTTTAAACGCGTTTTTCTCGAAACCACTTTATTCGATCTCGGAAGACGGATTACTCGACCACCTTTGCCTGCATCGATTTGAAATTTTGATAGCAGCTTCACAATTATATTCTTTATGGGAGTACGTAGCCGTTTTTTGATTTAATGTAAACTTCTTTTTATAAACAATTTACTGCTTTTTTTGGCAAAAAATCGATTTATTTCCTTCAAAGTGCGCTATTTTTGCAAAATTTGAAAGCAAATTTCTAGGTAGTCTCATAACTAATAATATATAAATTATCATTTTTTTGGTTTTTGTTTCAGGTCTTATATTTTACGAGAAAACCGTTCTCCCGTGAAGCTATATGTAAAAAAAACACGTTTTTCTAGATGGGCTGTATCGCCGCCATTCTGAGTTTGAGTTTGAGATATTTTCTCGCTTTTGCGTTTTTTTTTCCGAACCGTCATGAGGAAATTATGAATCGGCGGATATTTCGACGTTTGATGTCACGATCGGTCTGTCGTGAGGTTAGAAACTCATCCGATCACTTTCACCTCATTGACCAATATATTACTATATATGTAGGTGCCGCTGCACCCCAGCGCCATCACTTCGGGACATTTTCGGGGACGCTTTTTTCAGCGCCTTTGCATTGCCGCTGAACCTCCTGGTATCTAGGCTCCATGGTCTGGAATGCTCAATAATCAATCGAGGAAATCAAGAGATCAAGGAAAACATCAATAATTCAGCATTTGTTTTTTTGTTTGATTTAGTTGTTGGTTATACGTAATAAGCTATGTTAAAGTTTTAACAAAAATAAAAACATTCGATTGGTTAAATTCGATTAAAAATACTTTTGTTCATATTGAACAGTCCCCGGTTACGAATTTTCAAAAAAATCGTCCATAAGTTGCAAAATAAAGAGGAAACGTGTCGGCTTTTTATTCATAAATGTTTCATTTATTACTGCCTTCTATTATACATACTTTGTTTTGTATTTTCAAGAAAAAACGTGCATGGGACAACTTTGTATGGGCGACTTTCCATTTAGTAGAGAAACGCCCATGTATTGTTTTATTTGAACATGACCTTAGCGTGAGGCCGGATTGAAATTCCGAACTTTGAATGGTCAGAACGCTCAAAACTCCGGAAGAATAGTACCCCGAAAGATCAAAACTCCGAGATAATTTTACGCGAAAGACCAAAACTCCGAAAATCTTAAGGGGTTAGGCCACTCTACAATTTTCGAAAAATCAATTTTTTTAATGGTCCCAGACCTCAAAAATGATGTCCCAAAAGATTATAGCCGCGAACAATCTCTAAGTACTCGGTTTTCGAATTTTAGTACAAGGCCGCCTGGTCCGCAGCTCACTACTGAAAACTTCAAACGCGTTTATCTCAAAACTGCATTTTTTAAGTTGGCCGGAAACATAACTCAGACAATTTTCAACTGATTCACATGAAATGTTGAATATATCTTGAAAAATACATTGTCTATGGAAGTACGTAGGATTTTTTTGTTGTATTGCATAGTTCATTTGTTATTAACAATTATCTGACGATTTTTAGGCATATTTTTCACTTTCCACTTCAGAAGTGCGCCATTTGGCCAAAAATCAATACATCGAAAAAATCCTACGTACTTCTATAGCAGTTATTATATATAATCGAAAAAAATTCATTGGCTCATTGTAATTCAAAAATTACAGGAGCTGTTTGTCCGGCCGTGGACCCTGGAAAACCGGAGACGTCATCGCAAAAATGCTGCACAGCCGCCATTTCGAAATTGATCGCTTCAAAAAAATTATTGTATACAGTCACTGATGTGTATGATAAACACCCTTTTTTGTAATCTCGATTTATTTTGTAGTTTTTCTGAAAAAAAAAATCCCCAAAAAGCCTGTTTTTCGGTCTCTAGAGTGGCCTAAGGCCTTAACACCGTCAAAATAATGCAGCTACGGACGTTTTGAAAATTTCAAAACTATCAATAAATCGATGAATTATTTAAAAAAAAAATTTTATTAGGAAGTGATTTTGCGTCAATTTTGAAATTTCTCTAGACAATGTTATACGTTCTACATAATTTACAGTCAACTGTGTAGACTTTCGCTGGCGTGATCTTAACATGAGGGCTGGATTGAAATTCCGAACTTTAAATGCGCCGACGGTTTGAAATTCCTCATTTTAGTGTTCCGAAATTACGAGGTTCGTCAAGATTATGCCAGCGAAAGTCTACACAGTTGACTGTAAATGATGTAGAACGTATAAAATTGTCTAGACAAATTTCAAAATTGACGTAAAATGACTTCTAAATTAAAAAAGAAAATCTTGAACTAATTCGTCGATTTATTGAAAATTTTGAAACTTTAAAAACTTCCATAGCCGAATTAATTTGGCGGTGTTCAGATTTTCGGAGTTTTGGTCTTTCGTGTAAAATTCTTTCGGAGTTTTGATGTTTCGGGGTAGTATATTTTCGGAGTTTTGGTCTTCCGGGTAAATTTCTTTCGGAGTTTTGATCTGCCTTTTTTTCAATAAAATCTCGTCATATAAATACTTTTGTGCAATGTTTTGAACAATTCATTCGTAAATATTGATTTTTCACAATAATAATTCGTCGGAATAGACCATACATCGGTTGTAACGAAAAATGACACTTCGAAAATCGGCCTACTTGACCCCTCGAGGTTTCGTTGATAACAATAAAAAAAAATATCACCATATTTTTTTTCTCATAATTTCACCTCTGCCCTTTCAGAATCCGCAAAGAAAGTTGCATTCTGTCGACTAGTTCCTGAGTCATGAATTTTGAAGAAAAGGAAATGCAAAACGCGCGTTTCTTCCTTTTCGTAAAACTTTTTCATCTGCTCAAACAGCTTTCTCAGACAAAATATGGGCTGAACAAGAAATTTCTCTTCTAAATGTACGTAAGAACGAAGTTGAGGCGGATTGGGGCTCATAAAAAGGGGAAGCCCTGTACGGCTGGAAACGAACCAATAAAAAAAATACACATATATACATATATGTGAGGTATTCCACGTGAATCGGGTGGACTTTTTTCCCCTGACCCCCGCCAATTCGATTTACTTTTTTTTTATCTTATTCCATTGAATCTAAAAGACACCCTGAATTTAAAAAAAATCGAAACAACCCTAAGTTAGAAAATAAAAATTTGTCCGAAAAAAAAACGCCCCGATTTAAAAATCTGAAAAAATTCCCAAAAATGCGTGATTATGTGTAAACATTTTCAAGCTATCACTTCATTTTCAGCAGTGCAAGTATGATTTTTTCTGTGCTTTCTGAGCGATTAACGTTTTAAAAAATTCGAAAAAATCAAGAACCGCTTACTTCGGGCGGATACTTTAATATTTTGATACCCACAATGAATGGTTCGTATTTTTAAATCATTTTTACATATAATCACGATTTTTACATATAATCACGCATTTTTAGGAATTTTTTCAGATTTTTCAATCGGGGCGTTTTTTTCGGAGATTTTTTTTACGAGGGTTTTTTCGAAAAATGTAAAAAAAATGCAGGGTGTCTTTTAGAGTCAATTGGAATCAGATTGTAAAAAAATCGAATTGGCGAGAGTCCGGGAAAAAGTCCACTGGATTCACGCGGGATACCTTATACATATATATATATGTACATATATATATATGTGTGTGTGGGGGGGGGGGGGGGGGGTGCGCGCGCGTGTGTGTTTAATTGAACTTTTATAATTCCAGCCGTTTTTGTCTTAGGCCCTTAAATTTTAATTTTTTCATTGCGCATATATATATATATAATATGTGTGTGTGTAGAAGCGGCAGTGATTGAACACGCCGCTATCGTTTCCCGACCAGTCGATAAGGAACGTACATCGATCGAAACAAAAAAAGCGAGAGCCCATTTATTTGTTTATTTGTTTTCTTTAAAGTGAAAAAACCATACGAGTAGATTTTTCGGACTAATTGCCGGATTACGTTATATCGCATATCGCAAGGACCTTCGACGTTCGCGCTCGTTCGAGCAACCTTGAGCGACTGGATTCCACATCGTGTTTTTGTCGAGCGTTTTCGGCACCGCGCGTGAATACACGTGTGCATGTGTGTGTATACCCGAGCCCCGAACAGCCACCACTCCGCGCAGTACGTGCCAAATAATAAATTATCAAATAACCCACTCGTGTATACTCGCGAGGCGAGAATTAAAAAATAAAATAAAAAAGAATCACGAGAATAATCATAATAACGTGAATTTTCCATGTGTACACGGGAGCGGAACTCGACGTCGCGAGGCGCGCACACTCGAGAATTATTACTACGGCGAGAAGAACATATTCAAATCGGTTTGTGAGAGTCGCTGTCGAGTGCCCGAGTGAATGATGGTCTTTGTTTTTTCTTCTTTATTTATTTATTTATTTATTTAAATATTATGCAACTTTAAAGAAATGAAAGTCGCGAAGTAAAATAACGAGTGTTCGCGAGAGAGAGAGGGTGAGAGAGAGAGAACAAAAAACCCAATGTCCCAAAAGCCTAATTTTCCTCGGTTAAAAAAACCGACTTCCGGTAAATTCGTTGCTTTTCGCTAATCGCGTGCATCGCAACTCAGTTTCGCATCTGCACGCACACGCGTGCGCGTAAAAGTGACAAAAGTGGCCGGAGGGGCGCAGCACGTGCGTCTCCGCGCTGGCCCGCCTTTTAATTTCCGCAACGTGACACTCGCCCGCGAGGCACGACGCGCCGAGGTGTGGGCGCGCGTACTCCGCGAGAATCGTGCCTGTGCTTTTTGCATACGCGAGAGGAACAAAAAAACCAGCATTCGTCGACGATCGTTTAAAAATGAAAAGAGGGGGTGGGGAAAAAAGAAAGCCGGAAGAACGGGGGCATCGCAAGTTGGAAAAAGCGGCTGCGGTGCATCTGTCTATTTTTACGAACGTGTACACAATTGGACGTGTGCGTGTGTATGCATGTTATAAAATTGTGTCGCCGCTTTTTTCAGGGGAGTATACAGAGCTGCTTTTTTATATTACCACCCGAGCAAAGGTTGCGATTCTTATTGACAAGACGTTTTTCAAAATTATTTTGACTTTATTATTATTGATTTACTATTATTTATTTTTTTGTTCGTTTCTAATTGTTCATTCCTTTCTCATTTATTATTATTAATTTATTATTATTCATCGATTATTGTTTATTTGTTATTATTCATTGAAGATTGTTTATTTATTGTTTTAGATTCATTATAACTTACGCTGCAGCTAGCCGTCCGGTTATCGGACGAATAAGCGTGCGTTATTCGTCCAATAACCGATCCGATCCGATTATTTATTATTGTTTATTTATTACTTTTTATGTAGTTTTATTCATTTATTATTTTGAATTTACTATCGTTCACTTATTGTAATTTATTAATTATTATTGATTATTGTTCGTTTATTATTATTTATTTATTATTGTCTATTCATTATTATTTACTTATTTTTTTTTTCTCTCCCAATTTCGTTTATCCTACCTTTGGATGTAACTCGCGTGTATTCCGACGTGTCTGTGTGCACTATTCCCAATCGACGAGGCGCGCACCACTTCGGTGAACGAAAAAAAAGTCGCTGCGAGCGGACAAAAGTGAAAATTGACAGAACGCGAGCGCGCGCGTCTCCACTCGCGGCGTTCCCGTGTTTACGACGCGGCCGGAGAGCGATAAAAGGACCGGGCGACGGAGAGGGGCAAAGCAAAACACACGAGATAAGAGCAGCGCGAAATGGCCCGAAAACGAGCTCGTAGGATACCAGCGCGTTCGGCTGCCGGCGCGCGACTGTGGACATTTCGCGGCCGCGCCGCCGGCCTAGATACGTAAGAGCTATTTTTAGCGAGTGGCGTCAGAGGGTCGCGCTACGATTGGCGCGCGGTGACGTGACCGCACGCGCTCGTTGGCCACGCGAAACGGGGTAGGGTCCCCTGAGGCTGCGCGATTCTCGATCACCCTCTCTCTCTCTTTCGCGCGCTCCACGCTAGCGGGCACACACGCTCGCCGACTGTGTACGCTTATGCCGCGTGTCACATAACCTAATACGTATACGAGAGGGGGGCCGGGGGGCATGTGTACACGAAATTGGTGGGTGCGTCTCGTGCGAGCGAGACAGAGCGACACACCGCTGTATTCGCGCTCTAGCGACATTTGTTGACATGAAACTGTCAGGTAGAAATGCGCGCGAGCGACACTTTTTTTCTTTACTCAATGCTAACCCCATGCGTTCGCGTCCTCCTACCGGAAGTGGGCACTTGCGCTGAATGAACAAAAAGACGCTGTCGGCGATCGACGAAAGTTTTTAAAATCGAAAAATTACGGGAATAAATGTTTATCGACGAAAATACCGCGCGCGCATACACGTAACGCGCGAGTACCTAAAAGTGCATCATTTGTATTTCGAGAGCGGCGCGACCTGCTGGGACGCTCGGAATTGGCAACCGAGCCACGCGCACCCTCGGATTTCCCTTTATTAGCGATCATTGTTGTTGCAATCCCAGTAAAACTAGAAGCTCTTGCGAAATCGGGGGAAAAACGATTGTATGTACTTTTACCGAGGAGCTTCTAGTGTGGATGTTTTAAGGGGCCTTGACCTTGAAATTTGAAGGATACTATTTTTTATTTATGGCTAAGGGTGTTGACTTTAATTCGCAATAAAAATTTCGTAAAAATGCGCAATAAAAATTCGTTAAAAAATCGTTAAAATTTGTTTAAAAAATCGTAATAAAAATGTAAAAATGAGCGAGTTATGACGATTTTTTTGCAGGGTCTTGACCTTGAAATAAAATGAATTAAATTTTTTTATTTATCGCTCAGGGTGTTGACTTTGATTCGCAATAAAAATTTCGTAAAAATTCCGACAAATGGGCGAGTTATGACGATTTTTGTGAAAGGTCTTGACCTTGAAATAAAATGAATTCGATTTTTTTATTTATCGCTCAGGGTGTTGACTTTGATTGGCAATAAAAATTTCGTAAAAATTCCGACAAATGGGCGAGGTATGACGATTTTTTTGAAGGGTCAGATCAGCCCACTGCGCCAAGGCCATCCGCCCTGCTTTTTACCCTTTTGCGTTTGTTTCGAAGTCTTACGAAACGGTGCAAGTCGTGACTCAAAATATATTCGTCCGATTCACTTCAAATTTGGATAGAGCATACTTTATAACGTTTTCTATCGTATGACCGGACGATTCTTTCATACATTCATCCATTTGTTAATAACAAATTATCAAAGTCGTTTTTTTTTTCATCAAAAATCCAATTTTTTCTACTGCTTCGTATTTTCGTAATTTTTAAAATTCAACTAAAGTATCCAGTCGTATGGAAATTTGATTATTATACGTAAAGTACATTTTTTAATTTTAATTTTAGATGAGTCTAGTTGCCATAAGCACCTACACCGATTGACCATTTCTTTAAGCAATAATAACTTCGTCGTTTATCAATATTTTTCAATTACGAGACACTCAAGCTCGGCGAAAGCATGTAGAAAGGGGGGAGATACCTTTAGGCGAGGAAAAAATTGCTGATTATCAAATTTTTTTTTGAACGGAAGCTTTCTTTACCATTTTTGAGACTTTGGATATGTTTTGTTACTACTTTTGGTTTATTACGACTTTTGGCGGATGTCTGAAAAGAACCAACGAAATTTTTCTTTCATTTTGCACTTATACGCAGAATATGAACCAAGAAAGTATGAGAAATGTTTAAAATCGGTAAAATGATACGCTTTGAAACAAAAAGATTTAATATTCCGAATAAAACAGCTACATTTTGCAATTGAAAATTTCGAGTAGTCGGCCATTTTGTACACCGAAAAAAAATATATATATATTTTCTAACAGCTTGATATTTACACTAAATAGATGTGTAATTAATTTTATGAGTGAATCCTTTTTCATACGAAAGAAAATTGTTAATTTCGCACATGATTTTATACCCGTTACTGTGGCCTAACCCCTTAATTAAGGAACACGTAGAATTGTGTTGAAGAGCATTAATTTCGAGTAAATCTGAACAGATATTTCTTTTACCATACAAACTTTCCTACCCCCTTTTCCCCTTAAGGATTGAATTTCCAAAAACGCTGAAATTTGACTAATTATGCCTAGGAGCAGTAATATACGTTCAAGTAAATTTGGCCCGATTTTTTTTTATGTTCCGTACAAACTTTGCCACCCCCTTTCGTTTAGAGGTTGAATTTCGAAAAACGCTAAAATACGTGTTTTATCAATTGTGTTGAAGAGCTTTAATACTAAGTTTCAAGCAAATCTTTTGACCAGATTTTTTTTTACAAACAAACTTTGCCATCCTCTTTTTCCCCTTAGGGGTTCAATTTAAAAAAAATGCTGAAATGCGTGTTTTATTATTCGTGTCAGCACGAATACCAAATTTCAAGTAAATTCTACCAGTTTTTTTTTAATTCCGTACAAACTTTGCCACCCCTTTTCTCCCCTTGAGGGTTGAATTCCAAAAAATCCCTTCTTAGAGGGTGCTAACGTCACAAAAGCAACCTACTGTCCGAATTTCATGTAATTAGTTTCAGCGGTTTTGGCTCGGCGTTGAAGAATCAGTCAGGACATGTTCTTTTATATGTACAGATTTCATCAGAGTCGGTCGATTGGTTTTTTAGCTACACGTGAGGTAGCTAATAATGAAAGTAGTAATAAAACATACCCCGAGTCTCAAAAATCGTGAATAAATCTTTCTCTTAGAAAAAAAATACACGAACATCAGCAAACTTTTTCCTCGCCTAAAGGTATCTCCCCCTTAAGCGGTTGCGCTAATGTAACTACCCGAAAATGAGGGTTATTAAAAAAATCACTTTTGAAGGAATAAGGAAGATGATTGAAAAATCATTCGGACATTTATTTGTACGTACATTAACGTAACATAACTTTATTATTAAAGTGTGCCAAATTTCATTAAGGGGTTACCCCCACTTGCGATTTTGAAAAAATCGATTTTTTTTTATTGCAGTTTTGCAAGCGGCATCGTCGGCGGAAGAACTTCTGTATGGGCCCGGAATAGATAACTATGTAAGTTTACAAAAAAAAAATATTTTCTTCGTGTAAACTGAAATTGAAACTTTAAACGCGTTTTTCTCAAAATGGCATTTCTGAAGTCGGTGACCAAGATTACTCGAACACTAATGAACCGATCTTCTTGAAATTTTGCAGGCTTATTTAATACATAAAAATGTAGTCTTTAATCGTTCGATTTTTTTTCGAAAAAATGGCCGTTTTATAGCCAAAAAACGGCCGTTTTTTTTCGTTAAAATCGAACCATTAACTTTGACTGTCCGCCATTTTGTGAAAAATGAATATTTTTTTAAATCCTTCGGTTAAAGACTAGTTTATACTTATATTTCACTAAATCGATCCGAATTTTTTTTTCAGATGATCCACTTCGCCGCAATGTTGGTCACCGCAAACCGTGTATATAAAAACATTACTTCATTGACGGCCATTTGCCACTAAACAATGTAATATTTTTCAATAAAAAAATTACTGAAAGTTCTTCAAGATGTGTTCTTTAAGATGGTATATTGATCGATTAAAAAAGTTTTGTAGTTTTCTTTAAAAAAATTCATGAAAAAGGCCTTTTTTGCGCTACAAGTGGGGGTAACGCCTTAAAACATATTAAAAATTAAAGAAGTTCTAAACAATCTCGCGAAGGGACTTTGAACGTGAGGGGCTCAACGGTGTACTTGATTTTGGCCACTCGGTTGATCTCGAACAAAAAAGAGAGAGTTTTTTAAACTAGATAATATTGGCTTAGACTTGACCGAACTTCTTTTCGTTACCGTCTCTCAATCATAAAAAAAAAAACGTTGAATACATCATTCGATTTTTCGAGAAAAAATCACATTATTGTTAATAACCAATGAAAAAAAAATGTTAAGAAGAAAAATGTCCATCAAGACTAAACTACTATTACACTGAATAAGTCCAGCAAATTTCCAGTCAATTCGTTCATTAGATGTCGAGAAGTCGTGTACACCGTTTTGAAAAACATAGTTTCGAAAAAAACGCGTTTTAACTTTTACTAGCAGTTCTCTCGATGTTATCATAAGTTTGACTTCAATCTGCGATTCCTGCACCATATGGTGGAGCTTCCTCTTGAATTTGAGTTGCCTCAAGCGGCTATCGATGTTTTTTCATTTTCACAGTCGCCTAACCCCTTAATTGGGTGTAAAATCCAGACCTCATAATCCCGATACTTTCATCAGGAAAAATATAGAATATCAATCTTTTTTGCGACCCAAGCACATGTAAACTCGCATTATTGTAATTATTATAATTATTATATAATATTATCTATAAAACGGCCAAACCGCCCGATGATCCTCGAACGAAAATGTTTCCGGGACCGAATAACTACGAGTGGGGAGCATATACGCACATATACATATATACAGGGTGTCCTGTTTTGAATAGGCTGAAAGTTCAGTTTAGTAAAAATCCCACGATTTTCGAAATTTTGGGCATCATTTAAAAAAATTAATCATCTGCTTTTGTTTTTCGCGTGCCATTTCTACAAATGATATGAATCGACAAAAACTAAGCAACTTTTTAAAGCAATCGGCACGATATGCCGTACATTGATTTTAACACCGCAGACTATCAAAGTCAGATGTTCGAATTGGTTTGTATGAAAATTCTCCATAAGATCTTTTTTCATAAAGTTTCCTTAAGGGGTTAGGCCACGAAAAAGTGATTCACTCATAAAATTAATTACACATCTATTTAGTATGAGTATCAAGCTGTTAGAAAATATACATTTTTTTTCGATGAACAAAATGGCCGACTACTCGAAACTTCTCGAAACAGCTTTTTTCCAATTGGCGTGACAAATAACTTCAACAAT